>PVKB01000128.1:1088931-1107633 GCA_004027205.1 Ctenodactylus gundi
AAAAAAAAAAAAAAAAAAAAAAAAAAAAAAAAAAAAAAAAAAAAAAAAAAAAAAAAAAAAAAAAAAAAAAAAAAAAAAAAAAAAAAAAAAAAAAAAAAAAAAAAAAAAAAAAAAAAAAAAAAAAAAAGACAAAATAGCAATCTTTTTTATCAAATCATTCAACAACCTAGCACAAAAAGATAAACAAATACCCATGAAGTGTATAAAAAAGACTCTAAACATTGGTCATAATAAACAAAATTCAAATAAAAACTGCAACAAAATATCTCATCACAGCCACCGAATATTCTACAACTAAATTTTTAAGCAAGCCAAACAAACAAACAAACAAAAGATAAACTAGAAAATAAATTGAGAAAGTGGACACATTGCAACATTATGCTCTTTCAGATGTGTAATATGATACAGCCAATATAGGAAATTGTATGAATTGCAGATCACTGTGATGGACACTAATTCCTATTGCTCTGCTCTTTGCTCCTTTTACTCCTACAGGCGTCTCTCTTATTTTCCTTCTCACTTTTAATGGACTTATAAAACCAAGAGACAACACAAGTAACACAAGTTACCTCTATGCTACACAGCAGTAGGATGGAGAAACCAATGTCCTTTCTTTCAAGGAAATTAACTTCTCTTTCTCCATAAAAAAAAGTACGTATCACTTTTCTACTTCCAATCTTGCTAATGTGTTTTAAAGTATTTCTTATCAAACTGTCATCCAACTTAAAAGTTTTAATTTTTCACAGCTTAATAGATTCATTCCATATTTTAACAATGAGTACCACACCTAACCAAGGTAAGATTCTGTCAATTACAGCACTGTGTTAGTACATTTTGTTTTCCAAGAATATTTCTAAAAATCAATAGCAAAACACACAGAAAGACATGTACACACCTCATTGGATTATTATCTGATTTTATAAAAAAGAGCCATCACGAGTAAAATTTATGAACATCTTACATGAAAAAAGTGAGCATATTTTGATATTTTAATATGTAGATTCTCTAAAAATAATTTCTTTTTTCCATGTAGCAAAATATTTTGAAATTAGGTAATTGCTCCATCATAGAAAATAGGAATTTAGAAACATATTGCTTGACATATCCCTTCAATGGGAATTTCATGCAAAAGTACCATTTTAACAGCAGGCTGGAAAGAAGACACATTGCCTTGTCAAGAACCCGGTTACAAAATCAGACACAGCTTTAAATGAATGAATGGTGAATTAAAATGGATTTGAAGCTGGTCATTTGTCTAAACTTTATTAAAATTTTCATGAAAGAGTAGTGATATCGATCTGTATATATTGTCATATAATCAAAACAGAAATAAAGTAAAATAAATTGATGAAGTATTTTGCTTTAAAAATCAACATTATTGACAGCTAGTGCTATCTCAACAGTATTTAAATGAATTACCAGTTGTTACAATTCTATGTATAAAAGAAAACATTTCCTTCAAACTAAAATATAAATATAAATTCTAACAAGATATGTGAAATTTAAAACAATAAACTTTACCAGAAAGAGGCATAAATAATAAAATATTTCATGTAAATTTTATACCATTATTTTTCTTGGGATCAATAAAAGTCTACATGTATTTACTTAAGTAGATAGTTTATAAGTCAAGAATAATTATGTTAGTTTCTTACATTGCTTTTAATACCAAATCCTTTCTGATTCACAAATGATGCACTCCTTGCTACTTTTACTTTCCTTTGGGCCAGGGCTTTTACAAAACCAGGCAAACACGGTTACATTTATCCTCATGAATATTTGTAAATACATATCTATGTGATTCTCACTTCTTACAAAACATATTTTCTCATATAATTATTTTATGTGCAAGTATGTTACTACACTGAAGAACAAATTGTTGAACAGTAGATATTCCAGATTTTTTGAGGCATTACTTATTTGAAAACTTCACAGAGAGAAAGATGCAGGTGTTGACTATACTCTCTTCCAATTTGTGCGCTACAAAGGTGACCCTCAAAACCTGAAGGAAACATCAGTCTTTCCAATATTGATATCAGGAGTTGGCACAGTCACAGCGTGATCCAGTAGACTCTTACCTCTAATGATGATTTATTAACTCAAGAATCTGTAGAAGTAATGCTATCTTCTGCACAACTATCATGGTCAGGGACTTGGGTTCAAATCTCACAGTGATTTCTTATATATGGACTCAGTTTGTCATTTTAATATTGTTAGTAAAGGGAACAGCTTCCCCTTTACATGACCAATTAATGTTTGTGAGTGAAACAATGTTGTTAAACCTGGCTTTAAATTTCAAGTTTTATAACATCTCTCTTTTATAGGAGATCATGCACTAAATCTATCTTTGACTAACTTGACTTCTCCCTGATTAAAACAAAAATTATTTCCATTAAAATTTAAAGAGGAAATGTATAAAAAAAATCTAAAGACATATTTTAATATTCAACATTTTTAAACTAATATGATTATAATTTGACACTCATAGTTGTAAATCAAAGTATAACAGCATTTATAAATAATTCTCATAAATGCATGGTAGAACAAAACTAAGAAATTGTTACATATATAACTGGCAATAATGTATAATTTAAAAATATAAATTCAATAAATAGTTCTTTCAAACATTGCATAATAAAAACTGTGATTTTTGTGGAAATAATATGCTAACATTTTTAAAATATTTTGAAGAAAGAAAATGTAATCATAAAATTATTTATATAAATACTAAAATTATGCTTCCTTACTCCCCAAATGAGAGGGTGCTCACTAGAAGATATTCCTTAAAATATAACTGTCTTTCCTTAAATTTTAGCACTAAACATTTTTATATTTTCTAATTATTAATTTCTATATTAATTTCTAAAATAGACAATTTCTAAAATAGAAGTGAAATATCACTATATTAGTATTATTTTGCTTCTCTATTTTCAGGGGACCTAACAGTGGTGACAGACCATAAAGGAGGATTAAGGTATTAAGGAGGTTAAATACTATGTGACTGTATCCTTTAGTTTTTAATCTAATCATAGTATCACGGATGTGTGTCATGAAGTTTTATTAAATTAGTAAATAAATGTTCATAAATATTTGTAATGCATATTAAAAATCAATGTAGTATTATTAGAAACTGAAACACATTGAACAGTATAAATTAACTCTCATCTGTCTTCTACATTCTCCCCAATTTCTAAAAAGTTATTCATAATTTCATTATTCATAGTATCTCTTTTAGTTCCCTTAACATTTGAAAAATAAAAGACAATCTAAATTTATTTTGGATCCATCAGACACTTAGGTAAATACGTTGATGATAACCATCGCTTGCCCATTCTCAAATGGAAAGAAAGTAGTATGACTGTTCTTTTTTACTCTTTCTCATTTATTTTGGCTCTGTTATTTCAAGGTTTATAGTATTAGGATTCATAAAATGATACCCCAAAATGTATCGTGTTGGGTGCTAAGCACTTCGAACTGAAGTTTAGGAAGAGAACAGAAGTAAGAGTTTTTTGATCTTCCCCTGTGCTTCTCCCTAAACCAGACCCAAAAACCAGAATTCTTCTTCTTTAATTCTGGCCATAAAATACAAAACTCCTCCTCACCAGAACAAGTCATGTAACTTAAGAAAATTACTGTTTTATTTATATAGTTAGTTTTTCTGTGAAGATTCACATTCCAGCTGGGTTTTGCCCCACACCCATAAGGAAGGAATCTTACACAAAGAGATCCCGAGAAATTTGAACAGAGCCCTGACTGTATCCTGCCTGTCACCATCATCGTTAGCCCTCACACGTTTCTCTAAGGAATTTCCTAAGTAGTTGGTCATTCCTCATAAAATCGAGTATAAAAAGAGTATTCTCTGGATTTTGTACTCTCATATCCTAAAGATCCTTCATCATGTAAAGCTGTTTTTTTTTTCCCCTTAGATTATTCTTTTTACAAGTGTGCTTGTGGTACCTAATAACTGCGTTCAACTTGGGGAATTTGTGTACATACATATGGTTTCTTATTTTTACTTCCCTTTTCTCTTCCTGCCCTCTTGTCCCCTTCTTTGATTAATTTGTTGTAAGCTTGTTTTTGTCTTATATTCATGAGCCAACTATGGTCCTTAATGATGGTTGAGAAAATGTACTTTTCCTACTCACAATTACATTGATGATGTTTTATGTTAATGTGGTAAATGTGGATCTTATTAAAAGTACATCATTTAATTGGTATCAGTACTGATGTGTAGATAAAATTTTAAGTGTTCTAAGACAATAAATGGAGAAAATTTTTTATACAGAACATTTATGTAGCAAATTTGTCAGTGCAACCTACAAGTTGTTTTTGATACCTGTTAATCAAACGTATAGCCACATGCATATGTACAATTCAATTAAGTACCACGACAGACTTAAATAGGAAATGAAAATCTTTGTCTTTATTCACTTGAAAGAAAATGTTCAAAGCTACCAGATTTTGCCTATTGTCTTTCTCTCAATTTCTCAAAACAAGATGATGTATTGGATGGTTTTATAATCATGGAATCATGACTTGTGAAGAAAGGTTTCTCTTGAATTTCTAGTTTTTGTACCTAGTGTTTATATGAAAATATTAGAGTTCCTATACGTTTTTGTTATCTGTTTTTTATACTGATCAAAAAGGTCTCTATTTTCCAACTTAATAATAAAGTGATAAATAAGAAAGGTAGTGCTTTAGGAGAAAGTCTTTTCATCTTTCAAGGAGAAAAATCCAGACTTATCTTTGTTCATTGACTTACATACCAATGGTCAGAATAAAGCCATTGAGCTGTACTTAACAGAAAAAGAATTTAACAAGCCGTTTCTTTTTTAATTCTTTTCAATTGAATATGCATGCACTACAGATTCAAGAACATGTTAGTAACATACAGCTTAGGAATTTGTGACGCTGTACATCCTCTGTGAATACCTGTTCCTTTCCTCTTAATCCTTCCTTTCTATTCTTCCCTCCCATCCTCAGTGTCTCTCCCTTTTCAAAGACTATCCCCTCCCTTCCATCCCTCACTCTCATAGGAAGGCCTGTGCTGCAGGTATCACATTTGAGAGGCACCCATCGCTGCCTGATTGCCCGTCCTGTCTCATATTTCTGAGACATCTGTCTCTGCCTCTTGTCTCCTCATCTTGGTTTCACTCTCTAACTGGCCCTTCCTTTTAACTTATCTTTGTACTCTTTTTTTACACCTACAGATATTTGCACCAAAGTGTTTGTTAGCTCAGGCGTAGGTACAATTCTTACTGTAGATTGATGAGCAGTGTCTTTAAAAACATACTTTTGAGAGAAAAATTTTTTTTCAATCTCTTTGCTTTTTGCGAATTTACAATACAAATAACCCCAGACAAGAGAGCCCATCTGGACTAAAAATTAAACATCATCATTCTCACCTTCTATGTAGTACTCTAGCCTTTGTGTTTTGTCCTTCAAGCTCTCTCCCTAACGACAGAAAACTGCAATAGCTGTAGCATTTAAAAAATTAACAACCAAAACCACATGTAGCAAGCTGTGGTGTCAGTGACAAGTTGGATGGCCTTTATTTCTTACACATTGATATGTAATCTATTTTTGAACATGTGTATCTTTAGAGTTCTCTGTTGTCATTGAACTTTGCATGTCTATGTGTCTAGGTCATAGAATTCAGTGTACCATTCAAAGGAAAAATTTAATTGTTCTAAATGGACGATGTGTCACTGTTGGAGCAATATGTTTTCTTCAACAATTTAATTAGTTGCCATTCTGGTCTTTTTCAAAATATCTATATTCTCACAAATAGTATGCATATTGATTACAATTTTGATGAGATTTTATAGAAAAATGCATTTAAACTATATTCTCAATCCACTTTAAAACATTAAAAATATGCAAAAGTTCATTGGAGGTTTAAAATAAAATATTGACTTTGAACGTTTCTAACTAACATTAAGAACATATGATGGCATAATTAGATTTATTTTTTTTAATTTTTGTGTCTGGTACATGCGCAGTTTTTTATTATTTTATTTTCCCACTATTTTTCTTAATATACATGTATTTATATATGAGATACATAATGTTTACAATGAACTTGAGTATTTTGTGCACATATATAACACATCAAATTTATAATCGCTTCACATTTTTCTTCCTTTCACACCCTCCACGTCCTCCCTAACTCCCACTATCACACCCATTTGGTTCTGTAGAATGCCTGCGTTCTGGGTTTCCCAAATCAGAGAAACCATGTGATATATAACATGTTAAATCGTCTGCATCTGACTCATTTCACTCAAGTCACCACTCTAGCTCAGTTTCCCAATACTAGAATGGGCTACAGTGATCATATCTTGATGGCTTTTCTCTGAGTCTAGCAGAGCCCTTTATTGGGATATTTGCAAAAGTTCCTGTGAATGAGTTAATTGATGGATAGGTAGATAAAATGATAAACCAAATCTAGAAAAATTCTAGTAATGAATGAAATGTGAGTGAATAATTTATTAAAGTTAAAGTATCATAAAGTAACTAACTATGCCATTATATTTATTGCTTTAAGTAAAATATAGCATATAGATTTGTTTATTTAATGTAGCAATTCGGTTTAGACTTGTTTGTTTATTGCAGCAATTTACTTATTCAGCCTTTTATGTAAGTTTATCTTAAGGAAACTGATTTCACGATAACTTGAAGGTATTTTGAGTGTACAAAAACTTATCTTTCAGTACTAATGTATTTGAAACAACTTCTCTCTTTTTCTTTTTCACATTTTCTAGTTTTATAAATTACATTGTTATAGTTCTTTTCTTATGTGAACTGTTGGGTGAGGCCATGTTAAAGAATCTCAACAAAGATACATAGGATAGTAGGAAAAAAGAACTTTGGGCAAATATGTAACAAATATAAAATCATTTCAGCTATAAATAAATTCAATTATTCTTACTATTTTTGCAGTCTTCTAAATATTTAAGGTTAAGATAACACATTTCCTGCTCTAAGTTGAAGTAATGTTAGATTCTCTCTATTTTGAAAATTGATCAAAGTTAAAGAATTGACTAAATATATCACAAACTTAACCATGTGTGCTGTTTTATGAAAAACAGGATGTGTTTTATATGTAAATAAATGCTATTTCTATCTTGCTTTTCAATCTTGAATGACACTAGAAATTTCTGATTGATGGCTTTATGTAAATAGACTTTTGGACTCTAAAAGACTGCTCAATGTGAGAAATCGCAAAGCAACCAAAGTGTAGAATGCTGGATAAGACTATAAATGTGCATTGTGAATAGAGGTAAGTATTCACACTTAACACTGTTAGTTACATATTTTAATAGAGTGACATAGATAATTTATAGATTGATATTTGTATCTGTCTTCTACAATCAAACACTACATATATGTATATGATATATGTTACATATGTATGTATTTTTATTACTATGTAATCAAAGATCAGATGAGAAATTCACATTGCTTAGTGTACTATACTGGTTTCTTCCAAAGACTCTGAATAATAGTGTATAATAAGTAAATTAATATTAAATTGCTCTTCCTTGATAGTTGATATAAATCAAATATTTCCCTTTCCTCCATCCCTAGGTATAAGTGATGAATGAGGTAAATTTTTCCAATGTTCAATTTTCTTTCTTATTCTACTCCTTTAGACTTTGAATTCACTTGTTACATATGATTTTCGGGGAAAATGTTGTGAAAGGTGTCATGAAATAATTTCATAATAGGTAACTATTTTTGAAAACTGATTTTTAGTAACTTCGTGGGACAGAAGTCAAATTTGAGTGAACTTAACAGAAATAATGACATACTTTGCAAGTGGAGAATATAATTTGGTAAGTGTTTAGAAGACATATGGACAGGTATATTTCTGCTGTTGGTGTTTATTTCATTTAGTTTCTTATTCTATAGAAAGTAGAGTTAGATTCCTAGGAAGAAAATGACAAAACGTAGAATCAATAAAAGAAAGTGAGAATGCATAATTAATATACCTATGAGAAAAAGAATAGGATCTAGAAATAAGTGATGGGTTTTCTGAATCAAATAACGCTGACAGCTGACAGTCTATTAAATTTATCAGATCTAGGTGTGTAAATGTAAATAGTTGGGGTGTAAGGTAATGACAGTTTGTAAAATGTGATTTGAAATTATTTAATTGTATCAGCCAAGAATAAATCAAACATGTAGCCTGAAATAAGAGAGTGAGGGAAAGAGTTGAAGTTTGGAGAAAACACAGAAACTATCTAGGGGGAGGAAAGTGAAAGATCCCAGTGAAGTACCATTGCTCTGCAATGTTTTAGGCCACCTGAAGTTCATGCTGTCATCATAATTAGCAGCAATTAGGTGCAAGAATGGAAAAACTGGGAGAAATGTCTGGTACAATCAAAAATAATATTTTGCGATCATTTACCAAACAATTTTCACTATGAGTTTACATAGTGAGGACAAAAGAAAGAGAGTAAAGGAGTCACGTGAAAAGAATTATTTAGATTAACCAAAATCTCTACAATTATGACAAGGGAGACCCCATTAAAACGAAGGACAGTGAAAATGCATTATTATGATTTCAAAACCCTATGAGGTGAAGGGATTTTTAGAGCCTGTGTGCTAAGAAATAGCATCTCAAATGTCGGAGGAAAGAGTCAGATAATGGAATGCATAAAATTGAGACTATGAAACTTTCAAATATTTGTATTGCCAATGTCTGAGGTAGGCCGCTTAAAATGAAGATTACACACATCAAAGGAGAGGACTCAAGAATTTTTCAAGACTATATTTCAGGTTCTTTACAGATTCTTCTCAAATTGTGATCATTATACATGATTTTCCCACTTTACTATGGTGTGAAATCCATAAGCACTGAGTAGAAATATATTGAATTTTGTTTTTATTTTTTCTCCTCAGCCAGAGACATGTGGCAAAGCAGTCTGAAAGGGTGGTTGGATGAGAAGCAAGGTAGAGCTACCAGGCAGCCATGACATCCTATCCACGCAGGGAAACCTGTTGCTAAGATGTTTGGAAGGATAGGTGTCTTAGATGCATTTTCACTTTGCGGTATTTTCCACTTACAATAGAGTTATTGGCCTGACTCGAAATAGGAGGATATCTGTACATACATACAGAAATCAGAAAGAGTTAAGAAAATGTAGCTCATATAGAGAATAGCAATGAACTACAAACTGGTATCATCCAAAAAGAAGTTTAAACCATCAAGATATGTAATAACAACAATGAAGTTTCACAGTTGAAAATATAAAATGATGACAAGAATTTTAAAGCTGGCATTTTAATGGAAATTAAGAAGGGAGCTGGTCTTAAGGATGTGTGAAGAGTGGAAATCATAACTCTTTTATGGTCACAAATAGTAAGTGATTCAAGATCCTTTGGTTGCAGAAGTGAGAGCCACCACTTGAGAAGACTGTACAGAAACATTTATCGCCATAGCAATACACAAGCTCACTGGACAAGAAGAACAAGGGAATGCCCAAAAACCTGGAAAAATTAAGTATATTTTTAGATAATAACCCATACATTTCAAAAAATGCATGATAGGTCAATTTTCTGAAGGAAAATAAAGTGAGGAGAATAAAAGAAACTTAGATGATTTTGTGGAATAGCGTATGGGATACAAATGCCTAAGGTTTCCTCTGATGGCATATTTACATAGGATAAAAAGTTATAATGAAATCAATCACAAAATAGTTGAAGCATAAAATTGACAATGCAGTGAATGTTATAATAAAAAGGAAAGTCGGGAGTTTGAGGCTTGCTAATAGTGATTCCGTTGGTAGAAGCCAAAACACAAGCAAGGCGAATTTTGAGCAAAGGCAAAGCAAATGTAAGGACGTTGAATAAGGCCTAGAACATTTGCCATGTTTAACAAACAAGAGAAAGATCACATAGGACGAAGATAACAGATTATACAAGAAAGGATGCCAAAGGCTGAATTCTATAGAAACTACTAGACTACAGAAACTTGGACTGAATTTAGAGCAAGATGAAGAGTCTTTGTAGGGTTTGTGACGGGGCAGTTGCTTTGTCTAACTTAGGTTTGGAATGGCTAGGTAACTACGTGCTTAGAGAGAAAGCTTATAAGAGTATGCAAGCAAAGAAAGCAGTACTCTAAATAAAAGGTACACGCAGAGATGATACTAAGAATTTGTAGGATTTTGCAGGGATTTTAAAATCATAGTCAAATATATTTGTTGCTGAAATGAGAATAGAAGTAATCCACATGCAACTTAAAATCTTGCTCTTAGTCACTGGTAATTTCTTCTTACGAGATAAGTAAAAATGATGGAAAAATGACAGTAAGGAAGAACGTCGAGAGCTGTTTCCAGCAGACAGTATTTCAGAGCTGCATATCAAGCACATCAAGAATGAAAATTTGATATTGTGAATTCAAGGGTGAAGTTAGAGTTGGAAATTTAAATTATATTAATTTTCTTTTGTCTACTACTTACATATAGCACTATTTCACTGCTAGTTTTGAGCAGCATTTTAATTTTTCTGCCTCTACTTATGAAGGTGTGAGTGAGATTTTTGGTCTTTCCAACTTTGCCAGTTGTGCCACTTACTTCCTACCAACTCTATTTTTCTCCTTTGCCTGTGATCTTTTCTTTCTGTCACTATGGGATTTGTCATTTCCTCGGGGCACTTTTCCATTTCCCCTCCCAGCTCATTAAACGCCCCTTGCTCTCTTCTTGGTCTGCTACTCAGCTCATTATTAAGTGCGCATTTACCCACAACAAAAATTTAATTTTATAATTTCTTATAAACTAATTTATGAAAGTATTACTTTCCCTGTTTGCTCTTATCATTTATATATACTTTAATATTTAATCTGTGGCATTATGCATTGTTCATTAATATTTACTTCATTTTCTCTTTGGTCGCTCACATTTTTATTTTTAGTTTCCCAAGCCCCCCATTTTATTGATGAAGTGTATATGTGATAGATCATATTGAACTTGAGTATTTTGTGCACATGCATATCACACTGAACTTACAATCCGCTCCCTCCCTCTCGTGGCCCTCCCTCACGCTCCCCTCCATCTCCCACTGTCCCGCCTATCAGATCTGTGAAATGACTGTATTCTGGGTTTCTCATGCTAGAGAAACTATTCAGTGTTTAACCTTCTGTGTTTAACTCACTTCACTGAGCATGACGGGGCCTCTTACATTTATTTTGAGAATTTGATTGATTCTTGATTTAATGTCATATTTTGAATTTGAACTTCTAAGTGGCATGTTTAACCTTTGTGTTCTTCTGAGCACCCCAAATCAATTTTCTAATCCCCAAATGTGCCACATTGCAGTTCAGACAACTCTCCAGCTGAGCATGAGGGCTATGCAGAAGAGAATGCATCTGAAGCTTGGTGTCAGTATTCCTACTTACTGTGTGCCAGGCCATAGGCAAAGTGTTGAACAGAGATCTAAACATGTTGTCCTCACGTTGGACCTAGGAAATCATATTACCATCCCAAATTTCAAATGAAGATACTTCCAAAATCATCCAGAAATTTTAATAAAACCACAATAGAAAGTATCTGTGTTGGGTGCCAATCCAGATAGGTGAGCCAGAATCCATGCCTAACTCCGTATGATATTTCATAAATATGAACTTCACACTACTTTACCTTTATTTTCTTCTAATAATTAAGTTATGAATCTTCTGTCTATTTTGAGTCTCTCATTCAGCAGTGGCTCCTCTGCCTCCCTCATTTTCTTGGTGCTTCTGTAGATGTGAGGCTTCTTTCAGAATCCTCTCAATTTTTAGAGAATAAATAAATATGGATAAACAATTTTTACCAACTAACTTGTGCATATAAATCATTTCAAATGTAGCAATATCACTGAAGAACTTGTTGCTCTTAGAAATACTAATGACTGTTTTCATTTTTATCATTTGCATATAAATATAGAAAAAAATACAGAATATTATTTGAATTCTCTTAAATTGTACACAGAAATTTGGTTATGTCTATGTTTGTGGAGTTTTTATTTGTCTGTGGAAAGAGTTTCATAGATTTCAATCTATCTTAAAGCTATTTTGAGCAACAAAGGATATTATATAGGAAACAATGTTCCAACGTATTTACATGTTCTCAGACTTCTGTTCTTTAAGCCAAATGAAGAAATTAAAAAAAATGCCTGCAGATCTAGCTACAGGAAATGAAAAATAAATATTTCCAATTGAATTATTTACTTAGGAAAATTAGCACAAATAATGAGAGTAAGGAGATCCGTAAAAGTACAAAACTTCTAAATCCTAAACCTTGCAAATATCTAGAAGCACAGCGAGTGAACATTTCTCATTTCCTGCTGAAGTATAACATTATTTACAAGCCACACAAAACACACAATATAGCACTAATGGCAGTAAATATGTATTATCATTCTAAATCAAGCCATAACTAATAACATGCTGGGAGAGGTTTAGTTTATACTGAGGCTAGGTATCTCGCAAATGAAAAGCTATTTAAGTGCTAAAATCAATTGACTATATAATGCCATGTTTTCTGATGGGAATAGCACACAAAAGATGCCTGGAAGTTGTTTGTTACGGTGGCTAAATGAGATTCTACCTCTGGTTATTACCAACCCATACATTCATCATTATAAACCGCTTCATTTTTATTTTATTATATTGATTCACCTTAACACCCAAGACAGCTTGAACTCCTACAAAATTCAGAAAACATTGATTTACTTAAATTATTCAGTGCTTTACTGTATGCCTATTATGTCATTTAACATTTTATACAAATCAATACAACTTTTTTTAATTGCCTGTCACATATCTAAGGTATCACAAATGTGTTTTGCTGAAATCATTAATTTGCACTGTGCTGATGACACTTTTATAAATCAACTAGTTTAAAACAACAAAGTAGCATATTTGGGGTAAAACATGAGGTTATGAAATGAATAATTTAAACTAATTGGGATGTGTAACTCTGCAGAATACTTTATTAAGTTTGCAATAGTCCCATTTTTCAAATATGTGAAAGGTAGGCTTCTGTATTTGAGGGTATCACGTATATACCACTAATAAAATGAAATGCTAAGCTCAATGTATTGTTTTTTTTTTATTTTAAGAAATGTACTGTATGGTATTTTGACTAAGAGCCAGAATAACTATAACTATTATATCTATGAGGAAATACATATTTTGGAAAATAATTTGTATATTAGAAAGGACTGAAAAAGTTAATTAAAATGGCAAAAATTCAAGTTATAAAGCAAAACAATTATCTAAAGATCTTACTTTACCTTGCCAATGTTACTCTCTTTCTGACCATTCTGAAAGGAGTCATTGTGAACTCAGGGCTCATTTTATCATACGCAATAGAAGAGCAAAAATTTATGCTCATTTTGTTTGCTTTGCATTGACCATAAAATCTATGGCAATGCAGACATAGAGTAGAAGCTTGGGAAATCCTGAACAAACAATGAATAAAAGCTATAATTTGTATGGCATTCTTTGACTTAACTATAATACTGGTACAGATTTCTTTATGACTCTATATTTGCATTTTCTACTGTTTCAAACAATACCAAGTTAACTATGTGTCTTATTATGATCTGGATCTGGACTGTCTCCCAAAAGCTTTATGTATTTGAATGTTGTGGAATACCTATGGAACCATGTGCTGTTAAGAGGTGGAGCCTGGCGGAAGGGCAGAACATTGGTGTTTGACCAGGCAGTGGTGGAACATAGATGCTTGGCCCAGATGGAGTGACTCATTCAGGAATGATCTGGAAGGATATTTTTAGTTCTGCCTTTCTTTACTTCCTTGACTTCCTGTCTGCCATGAAGTGAAGAATTTTCCTCTGACTGGGCCTCTTCCATATGCTTCCATCATTGCTGGCCTCTCATGAATGGACTAAGACCTTCTGAAACCATGGGCCAATATAAATCTTTCCTCTGTCGAACTGTGTTTTTCTGGTGATCTGTCCCAGTCATGAGAAAGTAACTAAGACAGCCCCTCAAAGTTGACAATTTGTTAGTTCCGTCAAGTCCACAGGGACACAGTGATTTATAGTATAGTGAAGTTTCACTTAAACCCAAATTAACTCTCGCTAAACTATTATTTATGCTTTATAGAATTTTATAGAATAAATGAAAATATAGAAGAACCCTAATGCAAAAATATAGGTAAAAATCACAGTGCTAGTAGATCATGTTATGAATACACTAGGTTTTTTTGGAGAATCGTTTCAGATGTATTTATTAATTATAATATTCCAAAAACTTTTCTACTACTGATTCATGAGATTATGAAGCATTAGAAAACAGTAGTAGTAATTTAATACTCTCTAAAATCGTATTTTATATTGTACATTTGCTTGTCTATAAAAGTGAATTTGTTTTAATAACTACATTTATTGTTTTGTAAGAAAATATATTTGGAAGAAAGTAATTTGTTCATGGCTGCATGAGACAGACACAAGCATCATGAATGGTAGATGTAATATATAGCTCTCTCTGTCCCTGTTTGTCTCTCTCTATATACATCTATGTGTGTCTTCTCTGTGTGTTATATTATACGCTTATATATATCTAGAGTCATGTAACACTTAGAAATAACTAAGTCTAGCATTTTACAGAGTTTACATTTTAGTGTACCTATGAGACACAATTGTTTCTTTAGGAAAGAACCGTGCTTCACAACAATACATTTTTCAATCTTACATTTCAAGTCGTATCTATACAGTTTGACTAATTATTTAGGGAGTTTTTATCTAAAATATTCTCCCAGAAAGGTCAAGGTTTCAGGGGGATGTGCATTTCTATTACCAATAACAAATCTATTGTGATAAACAAATGTAATTACATCTGTATGAAGTGCAGTTAATTATATACAAAAATTGATGGCTGCAATAAAAACAATTTAAACTTAGGCTTAGGATACCGCATGCACACTGTGACTTATTAGTTTAGAAGAAAAAATAAATTATAAATAGAACAAGAGCACTTCAGAAAATAGAAATACTAGATTTAATTTCTGAAAGAGTAACCTGCCTCATGTCACCCAAGATGATCAAGGAGAATCACTTGTTGAGAGAACTGGAAAAAATTTTCTTTCAAATGCCTTTTTTTTTTCAAACACAAAGCTACTTTTGTTTTGTCAACCTCCCCATTTGCAAATTCTAAACTTTGATCCTGAAGTATGACATTTCGTCACTCATGTAACTATATCTTCCTAGGTAACTCTTGCTTCTTTTTTGTTGTTGTTGGTGAAGGGCAAGCTGGACGTTAATTAATTTAATTTGTGTTAGCATTATCTCTAAATAATTGGATTTTGTAACTCTGTAGGATCCCATTACTAGATTCCCTTACATAAGCCAATCTCATTAACAGACCTTGAGATGTCACTTTAGATCCATTTGGTAACAGAGATACAGGCATAAATTCATTATGTGATGCACTCTCCATTCTTAAATTGATGAGATTTACTGTGGCTATTGTTTGAAAGCAATACGCTGTTATGTGGTATTTGTGGAAAGAATAAAGAAAAGACTTTCTAAAGGACAGGTTTTTGTAAAAGAATAAACAGCACTAGGAAAAAAAGAAATAAACTAAAAACTGGAAAATGAAAATATATGTGTATTAAATACTAATGCAAAATGAAATAATACTTATTAAAACTTGTAGAAGCATTTGCAAATATTTTTGTCTTTGCTCACAAAATTATTGATTGTGATTGAAGTTTATTACTTCCTCAGTGAAAAAAGAAAGATATTTTTCATTTCTATTGTAATCTATATACTCTAACTCTTAACTAAATTAAAATGAACATGCATATTTTATTTGGATGAGAAAATGTAAGAATCTGCCTCCATTTCTTACATTTTTCTTACTGAAAACCTGGAGTATAATTAATGAAAATGCCTGAAAAGTGGTCAGTGCTTAAGGAGGCAGAACATAATCTTTTTTTTTTTTTTTTGAGCTGTATCAGACAGACAGTCCAAACTGTGTAACAATATTACACGATATTAGGACAATATTATAAGCACTAGAACCAATTTTCTGACATTAATACTTTCAAGCAAGCAGGAAATCTGCTTTTCTTTATCATAGAAACATTTACAAGGTTAGAAGCAAGAGTTATATAGAAAGTTAGATGTTTTTAGATATTAATTTAATATTTTTTGTTTATAAAAGTGGTAGGATTTTAAGATTTATGGCTAAGAAGAACAATTTCTGTGTCTCCTCTCTGCACCTCTAATTCTTATTCCCTAAAGTTTTTCTTAGACTTAGTCATCATTTGCATGTGAGTGTTTTCTTTCTGCCTTCCCTTGATGTGTGATCATCCCTGGCTTTCTCAGAGCACTAGAAAATCCCCTTTCAGTAGGCCTAACTACTTAACGAGACCAATTATCAGTTCTGCTTTTTTCCTTGAATCATTCTTCCTGAAACACTGTCTTCTTTAAATCTGAATGTGCTGCCCTCCAGATTCATTTGTTGAGAGATTTTTGTCTTGTTTCTTGTATTAATACTTCTCATTTTCTGAAGCAAAGCTCTGGTAGCTTTCATTAAAAATCACGAATAAAAATAAAGATTTTGGATATTTATACTTTTAAATGGTCTTCATATTCTCAAAACTTTGACATTGTTTTTTTTTTAACTATGACATAGTTATTCCCTTCAATGGAGCAGTTGTGCTCTCAACTTTGTGCCTGTCTTAGTGCCTTAGTTTCGGTACTCACTTGGGTCATTTTCATTTTATCTTGTGTATTTCCAATGGTCTTATCATAAATAACTAAACTATTTGCCGTTACAACACTTGGTTGGCATACAAAGACTGAAATATTTTCTATTGCATGTCTATCCATATGCTTATTGACAACTGGGAACTAATATGGTAGCTCTGCAGTTCCAGGAGTCTAGCTTGTGTTTTTCTTGTTTTTCTGTGATGTGTAATAAATGGCTTCAGTTTTGTCATTATGATGGCTGATCCTGCCACTTGCACTCATATGAACCAGCGAGAACAGAAGAGAACTTGGAAGGTTCCTTCCCTTTTGTGGTGCCAAGAATCTTCACATATCAACTGCTTCATATCCTAAGGATGAGAAGAGAGTTGTGAGGCTCATTATTTTCTGACTACATATTTTACATGCTGCTGTGTTTTGGTGTGTTTTCCTGATAATTTGCATTTCTTTGTTTAAATGCTACCTGGTTTTTACAGATTTTTTTTAAATTTTATTTTGTTGCCCAATTCTTCAGAGATTCTTTTTTTCCTCTGTTGGTTTGGGTCTATATTCTATGATCTGTAGCAGACTACATAAGATGAATAGGAGGATAATGTTAATGAGAAATTACAGTAAATTAGGAGCTAGGTATCACTAATACACTAGAGTGATTAGTGAGAGTGTTGGTTATTTCCTTGGAGAAATCCCAAAAAGTCATTATCAGAGATATACCCTTGTGCTCACCATTGCTCAAAAGAATCCTGAAAAATATGATGAGAAAAATGCAGAAGCATCATGCATTACATGGGCTGGCATTAATCTTCAGTTTTGTATCTGTCCTCCACTATTTTTATTTCCTTGAGAGTCCTCAGTCTCTTTCAACCTGCTCTTCCTTGCTTCCGCTAGAGTGATAGAGAAGCAAAGGCTTTAGGAAAAATCTGAGTAATTTCAGTAATACTAATTTTGATTACGTCTTCATTCCCCAGCCTTCCATAGTGGCTGTTGCACCAAAGTCTTCACCTTTCAGGTTCACCGTTGAATATTATAAATTAATCTGTTCTTATTAGTGCTATGTTCTTGAAGATGATCTTTTTTCCCCCAACTCAATTGTCAATAAGTGATCTACTCTTCATGTCTCATAATTTATTGATATTCCTAAGCTTTCTTCTATTCTTTATGCCCTTATTGAAATATAATTTAAATTTTTAATTTCCCTTGCTCTTGCATGAGTGATGTTTGAGAGAAAAGAGGTAAAATATTATGTGATCCATGCTGAATATATAAGTGAAAATTACCTTCACTTGTTTTTAGAGTATCTTTGAAGGTATGAAGAAAATTATTTCCTCTATAAACAGCAAAAAGAAAGAAACAAGTATTGGAGATTTTCAAAAACAGATGCATTTCCTAATTATTGTCTGGTTTACCTGAACTGGAAAATTGTTCAGATGACATCTGTATGAGTTACCTTGACAGGCTGGACTATAAGTAGCTGCACATTTAGAGTTAGCAAGAGTCGAGTAGACAGGACAGGGAACAAAGGGGTCAATAAAGACTTCAAAAAAGAGTGCTTTAAGAATGACTATAATGGTCAATTACAGTTGGCTGTTTTTAGATTATAGTCCTGCTAGACGAAAGGTTTTTCTTGTGGGGAGTCGCCCTGAACCTGGAACATAGGTGTCTCTATCTTGGCTCAAATCCACCGTAATTAAAGCTGTTGGTCAGATCGTTTGATAGGCCACATTCTTCCAAGGACTGTTTGCTTAAATGTTAACCTCTGGCGCCTATGCCTGTACTTAATCTTACCTTCTGACGCCTGTGACTCGCTCCCATTCCTCACTTCAAAGCACAGATGGCCTTTCCTAATATAGGAATGGAACTCTCTCCCACTACTCATTTTAAGGTACAGATGACCTTTCCTAACGTGAAATGGAACATTTAGAGTTAGACCACCTAGTTGCCTGCTTACGCAGACAGGTTTCCTAGCAACCCTACTCCCCTTCC